>RJWH01001340.1:0-41449 GCA_004363575.1 Solenodon paradoxus | reverse complement strand
AGAAACTCCATACTGTTTTTCAGAGGTTGCACCAATTTATATTCTCACCAACAGTGTAGGAGAGTTAGGTTTTCTCCACACCCCTTCTAATACTTGTTGTTTCTAGGCTTTTTGATATAGGCCATACTGTGTGAGGTGGGAGGTGGTAGCTCATTGTAGTTTTCATTTGCATTTCTCTGACATGAGAGATGTAGGACATTTTTTCAGGTGTCTATAGGGGGAATTTTCCTGTGACTCCCCTCCCGCCCAACACACACTACAATTTGGGTGAATCTTTAAAATATTAAACTGAATGAAGGAAGCCAGACCCTACTCCCCAAAAATGCCACAAGCTCTTTGATTTCCTTTAGATAAAATGTTGAGAATGGGCAAATACATAGACATAGAAAACAGATCAGTGATTGCCAGAGGCTGGGAGATGGGGAGGGGGAGTGACTGTTAATAGATACAGGCCTTCTTTTGGGGGTCATAAGAATCTTCTGGAGTTAGTGGTGATGGTTGCACGACCTTGAGATATATTAAAAACACTGAAGTATATACTTTTCAAAGGTGTTTATTTTCTTTTTAAAAAGGGAGAATTTTGTTATGTGAATTACATCTCAGTTTTTGAAAAATAGACCCATACTATATACTAAGCATTCATTGGTCAAAGAATCTGCTTTTTTGAATTAACTAAAATTCACTCTTTATTCAGATTTCCTTCATTGTTACCTAATGTTCTTTTTCAGTTCCCAAAAGCTGCTTTTTAAAGAAAAACATGAGTTGACTGTTGGATATTTGTAACACATTATCACTGTCTTGTGAAAGGCAACATCTTTGTTAAGCCCAAGTAAGAGGTATAACCACCTCTTTTACTCATTCATGCATGGAGTAGCCAGTGTGACAACAGGCCCAGCACGGCAGAGAGAACGGTGGCTGCGGCCGCTATCTCCCGGCACTCACAGGAGGGTGTCGGTCAGTCACACCATGTGAAAAGCTGCATGAGGAGAGCACAGCTCCAGCGGGAACCCTTGGGAAGAACACCCGGTTCAGACTTGAGGGGTCAGGGGAGCTGCTCTGGCCCTGAAGTTGAGTCACAGTCTGGAATGCAAAGAGGAGAGGGAGGATTGTTCCAGAAAGAGGGAATGGCATGCGCCAGGACCCTAAGAATACAGCATATTCTGGGAATTCAGTTCAGAATGGCTCTCAAAGAAAGGTCCAATCTAAACATTTGGTTTATTACATTTAGGAATTCAGTACTTTTGCCATGGTCCCAACTTGTTCAAACTTTGTGTCAGAAATGTTGTCAGTTGCAAGTAACAGGAATTCTGACTGCCACAGCCTTAAAGGTTAAGGGAATTTATTATTTCCTATGATGGAAAGACAAGAGATAGGACATACTTTAGGGCTGGCAGATTCAGAGACTTAACACTGGTGTTAGGGACCCAACTTCTTTCTGTGTCTCTCTGCTATTTACTTGTTCAGCCAAAGGCAAGTTCCCCTCAAGGCCACACAGTCTTGGACCAAATGTTTCCCTGTCCTCTTTCAGCTAGAGACACTTCTCTTTTCTGAAAGGCCCACGCAGCCTTCCATGACATCTGCTTGGCACAAATTCCTGAACGGGTTCCTGGCCTGGGAGAGGTTACCTGAGTGGGGTCAGCCTGTGGCCCACGCCAGGACCCGAAACAGAGTTGGAGAGCTGGGGCAGACAACAACTTCATTAACACCTACCTTGGGTCTATCTCCCACTTTTGCATCCACAAATACGTCGAAGTCTAGCTTCAAATAGCATGAGTAATGTGATTTTTATTGCCACAGGTTTTGTAAGAACTGGCTGTCACATTGACAAACTTCCTAAAACTGATCTTTAAATGTCCTTCTCTGTCTTTGAATTTCCACTCCTTACCACAGGTGCCACCTCTGTGTCTCTCCACCACACCTTCCCCAGACCCCTTCGAGCCAAACTGTTACCTCTTTCCCCGCTTCATGTCTTTAAATCGCTCAGCTTGCATTGTTCACCCAGCAGAAACCGCCTTACACTCGACTCTTTCCTACACCAAGAAGCAGAATTTCAGGTTATTCACAGTTCCTCTTGTATGAGTCTCCGTTTGCCCTACCAGGAATTCATCAGGAGATCTGCAAGCTCACACTGGTATTTCTGCACAAAAACCGGGATCCTTTCCGGATGCCCTTACGGCAGTATATACAGCTGTTGACTAATTATGGTGCACACTGCCATTTATTGCAATGCCATGTTACCTCAAACAAAATTATTCCAAAATGAGTAAATAAAGCCTGTTTTTCCCTCGAAAACAAACAAAAATTTCACATCCTGATTCCAAGCTCTTTCAATTCAGTAGGCTTACTAATCATTGATCAATGTCAAAAGCTATGGATAATCACATAAAAATTATTCTATTTGAGAATATAGTAAATTCGTGATGGTTAATAAAACACCGTAAACCATAGTCAAAGACAAATGAAAAATTAAGAAATATTTGTAAGGTGCATTACAGTTTTCTTAGTGTATTACTTTGCTAAGTCTCCAAGCAAAAAATGAACATCCCCAGGTGAAAGATCTGAGCTGCCAGTTTACAAAAGGAAGAAGTAGAGATGGCATTCATTTTCATTTAAATTTTTGATTACCAGATTGGCAAAGAGTGAAAATGAGTAATGCTCAGTGTTGGCAATGGAGCAACAGACATGTCATGGTGGATAAGTCTGCTTCTCTAGCTGGCACAGTCCACATACATCCCAAGGACCTGGGTTTGTGACCTGAGGAACAATTGGGGAACAATCAAGATGAACAGCGAAGTAAAATAGACAGAATGCTTCTTCCTTCTCTCTCTTCCTGCCTGCCTTTCTACTCACCTTCCTTCCTTCCTTACCTTTCCTTTAAAGAGGGGCCGGGGGGCGGTGGGGAAACAGAGAGGGGGAATATGGATCAATAAGCACAGTGATGGGAAAGTTAATCAGAACAACTTTTCAATATGCATTTGTATCACTATTTAAAGTATATTTACCTTTGCTCAAGTAATTAATACTTCTCAGAATTTATTCTAAGGAAATATTAGAGCAAGAACACAAAAATGAATCTATAGGCTAGTCATCTTAACTATTTATAATAGCAAAATTGAACAACTTTACTGTTCAACTGTATGGAGTTAATTAGATAAATTAGGGTAAATTTGTGTTTTCAAAGATTTGTTTAGCTATGATTGCACATTCAGAATCTAATTCAGTGACTGGTTAATATATGATTTATTGAATAAATGAACACATACATTTAGTAGATATCCCATAGCCATTAAGAACGATGATACATACTTACATTTATTGAAAGGGAAAGTCACCTGCTGCTAAAAGGAAAAGTACATTAAAAACTACATGAATAGGGTGGCCCTGTTAGAGTAGCAGTCTTATTTGCTGCCTCCAGCAAATACAGCACATGACAACACAAGGACCTGGTTTCGTGTCCTAGGACCAGGGCTGGGGAGGGGATGACCAAGATGAACAACTAAATAAAAATACATTTTAAAAACTTTTCTTCATCCTCTCTCTTTCTGCTGGCCTGTTTGCCTTCATTCCTACCTGTACCTTTCCATTAACACAACAGCAGACATGAAAACCTGGTGCACCCTGGTGGAGTAGTGATTTGGTCACTATCTCCAGCTGAAGTCCACTCCACATTCATACCAAGAGGGCTCAGCTGTTGTCCTTCTCTGGCTAACATTCTCTTCATAGGGTCAGGGATCCAAGAATTCAAGCTCACTACATTTTAAATCTTGCTCCAAGCATCTGAGAACTGGAAACATTTCCTGCACCTATTTCTTGAACAGACCTCTTCCTCAAGCATGACCTATGGCAGGTCGACTATGCCAGTGATGTGCAATTTTCAAGCCCAAGAGGTGGCCAGGGAAGTATCTATGGAAGTATGGGTTACAGCAGCATCCACATGTATGTGGGCAAGAGTCCCTGGAGTGGGACTGGGGTGTTCAAGAGTCTTGAAGGGAGCAAGGGGAGCAGGGGAGCAAGCCAGAGGCTGATTTTCTCATGTGATCACATTCCAGCATATAACTCCAAAGGCTGATATCGCTGAACTGGAACCTTACCTTCCAGGTCATTATGGTCAGTATATTTGTAGTCATAGGAGAATAAAATGCATTCTTTACATCATGTTGTCTGATTTATAAATTTTAAATACTTAGACACATGACATGCCTTCGTTTGTATTCTTGCCCTGGGGTCAGAGCACAAAACTAAGTAAACCAGTTTCTCCTATGAGGTACACCAGATGTCATATGAGCCATTCTACAGAAGAGCATACATGGTGCTCTCTAACCTCAGTTAGACTTACACCTATCTTGATCTTGGATGACATCTATGGCTTTCCAGTAAATTCACCAGTGTCATCAGGACTTTAGTAAATACATAAAGCAGAGAATCAGTGACAAAAGACCTAGCATATATCCCGTCCATCAGTGGAAGCAATTGTTCTTATTAAAGAACAATTGAAAGGACAAGCAATTGGTAAGAACGTGCAATAGAGGTGCACCCTGGAGGCTCAGGCGCTAGCAGCCATTTAGGGTGTGGACCATGTAAAGCTTGGGGACCTGGGTTTATGACTCAGGACCAAGGGGAACAACCAAAATAAACAAGCAAATAAAGAATGAACCAGAGGATTCTGAGCATTCAGTCTCAGGCTGTGGAGACAACTGGGACTTATTTGAAAATGAAATATTGGCTTCCCATACAGTTTTCTAGAAAAACAATGCTTCTTGGGAGCTCTGGTTTGAGACTATGCATGAGTTTGAGGCAGTCAAAAAAATAATATTAAAGGACAATTCATAGAAAAGGAAATGTCAATACATTTTAAATACATGAAATATTTTCAACCTCACAATAAGAAAAATAAATACATTTAAAGTACACCTTCATGTGTGAATTAACAAAGATCAAATGATTTGGTAATATACAGCATTAGAGTGGATATAAGACAATTGGTAATCTCATGCAGTTTTGGTGGAAGTATAAAATCATGCATTCTATATGGGCTTTTGTTTTAGCAACAGCTATCAAAAAAATGTACATACGCTGACATAGCTATTTCTCTGTAAGAAAATGATCAGATACACACACATCTTGTATATGTATACAACGAAACTTGCACATTGCACATTGTGTTTTGTAGAGGAAGGTTGGAAACAACTTGTAAGTTCATCAGCAGAGGTGCTTGCTGGTGGAGTAGCATTGGGTTCAGTCCATAGACATCCCAAGGATCCCAATTTGCATCGCTGGGCAGGGGGTTGGGGCCAGGGAACGACCAAGATGATCAACTAAATAAAATAAACTGTTCCTTTCTCCTCTTTCTTCCTGTCTGCCTGCCTCTGCCTTCATTCCTGCCTGCACCTTTCCTTTAAACAAAAAAAGAAAGAAAAAAAGAAAGTTCATCAATAGAATACTAGCTAAGTAAATCCTTTACTTAACCATGGAGTGGAACGCTATAACTGTTAAAAAAGAAATAGACGGCTTTATAAACTGCTTAGAGTATGTGAAGAAAAATATGGCCATAAAAACTGGAAAAGTTTATATTTGGACTACATATTAGATGATAGTATTGTTATGTTAAATTTTCTGAATTTGATCGTTGTGTTATGAATAGGTAAGAAAATGTCCCAGTTCTTAGGAGACAAACAAGTGCTTAGGGATCCAGATGTCTGTAACTCACTCTGAAATGTTTCAGCAACTATGATGGTAAAATATCAATAATCAGCATTACATAAGGAGAGAAAATAGCATTGTGACCAAATGTTAAATGATGAAACTAGGTAAAAGATGTGTGAGAGTTATTGCACTGTTCTTGTAGTGTTTCTAAAGGCTTGAATGGTTGTGTAAAGATTAAAAAGAAAGAAATCAAGGTGCAGAGCAGTCTCCAGCATACTACCTGTTTGGAGAAATACATTTGCTACTTCTGGGAGGAAACCAAAGAAACTGATACCAGTGTTCTCTTCTGGGCCTAAGGGATGAATATGAGGGAGAGTTGCTGTATTGTGCACAGAACTGTTGCTGGGCTGAGAAAAATATTTCTTTGCCTTACACACGTATCCTCTATTCAAAATGAGATAGAGAGAGAGACAGACAGACAGAAAGACAGACCGAAACAGAAAGTTATTTAAAAAGTAGCCACAGCTACTAATCAATAAACATAACTTCACTTCAGTTGTACAAGAGGTTAGATAAACTGTCAGTCTTCCTAATCAAATTTAGGCACTTCCACGTACTGTCATCAAAATCAGTATCATCCTTAAAAAATGAAGAGAGTCCACTGGGCAAAGGGGAGGAACGCTTGGTGATTTGGTGGAGGGCATGGTGTGTTGAAATATATCTAAGAAATGAGGAACCTATACATAGGAAATGCTTTTTAATGTGTATAATAATTGCTACAATAAAAAATAATTTAAAAAATAAAGGGCAGAATAAAAAAATGCTGCTGCCCAGAGACCAGCATTGTTAATATTTTCCTATGTTTTCTTTTACCTTCCCTCACCCCCATTTTTTAACATAGTTGAGATCCTACTTAAGATACAATTTTATGATCTCTTTTTTTCAGCTTACTATTATTTTACATATCTTCTCATGTCCTTAGAAAGTCTCTTTAGACAAAAAATTCAATAGCTGCATAACATTATCCTATGATGTCTTAAATCTTATTTGACTGTTTCTTACTGTTGAACATTCAAGTCATTGGCAGTTAGGTGTTTGTTTTCCCTCTATTTTAAGTAAATCTGCAGTGAATATATTTACTTACAATTCGTTATCTGCATTTCAGTTATTTCTTTAAGCTAGAGTCCTAGTAGAGAAACTATTAGGTCATAGGGTATTAACACATTTAAACACTCTGGAGACACACTGTCAAATTCCTTTCTCAAATGACTGTTCCTGCTTGCCTACTTACCTTTATTTCTGCTTCCACCTTTCCTTAAAAAAAAAGAAAAAATAATTCAAATCAGATATAGAAATTTTTCAAAATCAAGAATGGAGATTGTGGGACCAATCAGTCCCAAGTATGACATTTAACTAGGAAGGCAAAGCTATACACACAAGAAGTCAACTAAGCTCCAGCACGCATGACTAAGTACTGGCAAAGGAGGACATTCCGGGTAGGGGCCACAGCCTTGGAATGGCAAAGGAAATAGGAATGCATCAGATATTTTAGGAAAAGTGAGTAGACTCATTAGGGAGAGATAATTCATGTAGAGAGATAAAATTGGAGAGCAACTTCAGGATGGTTTTTTATAGTCCTGGATGCTTTCTTCAATGTGGACCTTTATTTATGCGTGCAGCTATTAAATTACTGAAAGCTTTTGAGCAAAAGAATGACATGATGAAATGATGTTAGAAAGATGAATTTTCACAGGGGAATGATTAGAATACTAAAAGGCCAAGGTCATGTTTATGTGTGAGAATGGCAATGGAAATAGCATGAATGGATGCAGATGAAAAAGATGTGAGGAAAGAGTGATCGATGGTATCAGTTAATTACCTGTGACAAGCGATGGAAGAGTTTAAGATGAGTCTTTGAGATTTCAAGACTGGATGATAGAAAGTGATGTCATTAGCAAAAATAGGGGCATTGGTACAGGCCAGAAGGAAAACATCAGTATTTTGTAAAAAAAAAAAAAATGTGGGGAGGGCATCGGGAAATAGAGTGAATAGACACATAATCACAATAGCCCCCACAAACTTTATATCCTGGGATGGCCCAGAATATTAAGATCACAAAGAGTAGATGGATTTGAGATAATTTGCTTTTATTTTCTGATTATTGACTATAAAAAACCAACTGCTGTCTTCTGACTATAAAGACTTGGTTTTCCAGGAGTCGGCATGGATTTTTATCCCTTTCTGCCTACCCTAAATGACCTCATTGGTCACACAGTTGACTAGGATTAGGGATAAATTTACATGCTTGGATCAGGGCCTTTCTACTTATGGGGTTCGGATTCAGAAGAATGGCATCATGAATTCCCTCTTTCTGCTTTCTCTCAACACTTACACCTTTCTAAAGCCAATAATCTAATTCTAATTTTGTTCTCAGTTAGCTTGGTCCACTGGAAACTTCCTTACTGGAATCTAAAATTCTTTTTCCTCCTTTTTTCTGAGTTCAGCTCACAAATGCACTGACTAGCCTTATAGAGGCCTGGATGCTGTCAGAATAGCAGTTATCTGGAGCAAAGGGCAGATTTTTCGACACCACTGACAGCTTCTTCTCAGCAGTGCCCAGGGGAGCATGAGAGGAAGACGCCCAGACACACATGCCATTTCCTCCTCTGTTCATCAATTCACGCCATTGTCTTTTTTTGGTACTTTGACTTCATGCCACAATTGTAAGATATCTTGGGAAGTTCTGAGATATATTCATAGCTCTTGCTGGGAAAACAATAACAGAAATGCATTTTCAAAGAAAAGGGTTGGGTGTTTTTTAAGTAATATTTCTTCATCAAATTCCAACTGGGATCATTCCATGTGTGGATTTCTTCTTCTCACTTCTCACAGACCATTAACAAGAATATGTGGAGCACACACTCTGCTCCGAGCACAGGAATAGTATGCCACTGTTTAATATTCACAAGTTGCTAATTCAGTAAATCCAATAAAAAGAGCTTGTTTCCTTCCTTTGTAACAGTCATTTTTATGACTCACTATAGAATTTAATGATAGAATTATGTGGTATCATATAGCATGATTTATCACAAATTTATAGTTGACCACAAAATGAGACATAATGGTCATATGAAGATATCAAGTTAAGGGTTAACCTCTATTCCCTCCCCTCTCTGGCTTCTGACAATTTTAGTTGTGGGAGAGACTTTCAAGCCTAAAGAAAAGACAGACACAGCATTAGCATCTGGCATGGCAGAGATGAGTAATGAGTTGTCACTTGGCTATTGAAATCTACCCTATGTTTTTATCACTCTTCTCAATCACTTTTTGAGCCAGTAAAACAGATAGAGGCAAAAAAATTAGTTCAGATATGTCTTCAATCATAGATAGCCTTAGAGAATGGGCAGCTGATTTAGGACAACTGATTATTTCAGCCACAATCACAGAGCAGGAAGATACCCAAAACCAAAGAAATGCCCCACAACTTTCATAAGAGCAAACCCACAGAAAAAGAAAATAAGACTCTGCAGGAAACCAGCTAGATTTCATTTGTTACTTCAGCTGTTTGGCAAGATCTTTCGACATATATTTTTTTTAAGCTTTTTTTTTTTTTTTTTTTAATCTGTGAAAATAAAGCTTCTTATCTATGGAACCAGCTGAGTTCTTTGAAATGTCACTTCATCTTGACATTCAAAATGATGACTCAAGCCTTGTTTACTGCCTGTGTCCAAGTACGAAAACTGAAAGGGAGAATTTAGGAAATATCTCTGAATGATGTGGGCCAAAAAGAACTCTTAGTAACCTGGAGTTCCATTCAATTATGTGTCATTTTCAATAATGGAGTAAAATGGGCAGAGATTAAACAATGTGTGTTGCATCAAGCTTTGCATTTATGTTTTAAGATACTGTCTCAAATCTTCAAAATATCTGACTCATTTTAAGCTTTATAGAGTCAAATATCATTTGAAGTTAATGTGACTTTTTCCCATATTCATAAAGTTAAATTCACTGGCATCAAAACCTCAAACAATTCATTTGTATGTCCCTGGAAAAATAGTTTTAAATGTTCTGTCTGATAGGAACATTATCTCTAGCTGATATTTTTTCTTATCTTGCAGTTAATGGAAGGGCATCATAGAAGGTCTGAGCATCAATCCCAATTGCATTAATATTTTCAATGGGAAGTTCAAGTGAGTTAATTATAGCGCTACATGCCATTCTAAGAAACAATACAGTGAGATCCTTTGTCTATTTCAGCTTCTCCCAGTAGTAACATTTTCTAAAATGATCCTAGTTTTAGAATATCATATAATATATAACAATATAACCAAAATATTGGCACTGATCTAATCCAGAGGTCCTATTCATTTTTCCCAGCTTTACCTGCACTCAGATGTATGGGAGTATGTGTTCACTTATACAGTGTTATCGTTTGTGTGATTGTGTGTATCTACCACATAGTAGAGATACAGAGAATTCACCTCTGCAAAGCCCCTTGTGTTACCTTTCTGTAACCACAGACACTTTCTGCTCACTCCCAAAGTATCCGACTTTTTGACCTAACATTTAATTCTCCATGTAGACTGGAAAGCCAAGTATTCATAGTGACTAATAGTCGCTCTCAAGTCCCATTTCCTAGGTGTGACTACTTCCTCTGCCACCATACTGGGTCATTTATATACATGATCTTATTTAATGCTCACAAAAGCCCAGTGAGATGGGCATTCTTGTTCCTGTTTTCAAATGAGCCACCTGAGCCTTCAAGAAATTAAATACACTAGTATTTGCCCAGAGTAACACATGAGTCGACATTCGAACTAAAATTCAAAGGCTGGTCTGACCTAAAACGGACAGCAGCAAACATATTCATTACAAGTGCTCCAGTTAGAGTGCTGTGCCTGTTCCTAGGCTATTGTCTCAGCCTCAAACTTGCCTTTTACACAATTCTCCTTTGCTCCCGGACAAGCTCTGCCAATAAGGGGAAGTCGGGAAACAAAGGAGTCGTTCCTTCCAATTTATTTCCTGTTTCTGTCAGGTGTCACCTAGAAAACAGCTCCTCAACCTGGCGGTGGCAGTTCCTTCTGGTAGCAGCAGTTGATGCTGGTTTACAGGCTGTTTACATTCCAGAACCTACCTGACAGCACCCGCCAGCAATACTACACGAGCCAGAAGCACCTTTGGGCCCTATTGCTAAGGTTACAAATTTTACTAACCCAATCCCTTCCTTTGTTCCTTCATTCCTAAGGGTTATAATCACTTCCTGTGCCTTTTTTTTTTTTTTTTTTGTCCCATTTTACAGGAAAGTTGCAGGCAGGAAGGAAGGCCAGCAGGAGGCAGGCAGGAAGAAGCATTGTATTTACCTCATTTAGTTGGTCATCTTGGTGGTTGTCCCTGGCCCCTGGTCACAAGCTCATCTATTCCAGGATTCTTTCTTTCATAAACTGCGTAAACTTAGTCTCTTGAACCAGTTTTACCATCTTGATGGCTCTCCAATTAACAAAGTAAGTAAATAGTTGATATATATCCACCAAAATGTTTAAGGGCTATGTTTTTCTTCTTTGAAAACTTATACTTTGACAATTATAGCCAATCATATTCCCACCCAAAAGATAACCCTACTGATCCATCATAGTAAGATAACCGTTTTGCCATTTTTCAAATTCAGGGTAATGATATTTACAGTCACACTCAAGTTTGCCTAGGTCTTGGTATAACTGACTCAATAAGACTAAAAAAGCTGATATTTTATGAATATGAAAAAGCATCTAATGAGCATTCCAGTGAACTGATCCATAGATTCATTTTTTTTAAGTTGCCATTTTGGAACATATTACTAGATGAATGCAAAGTCACCTGGTATAAATCTGATGAAAGTGAATTTTTAAAGCCCCACAGTCTCCTTTTTTCTAAATATTCTGATTTGGTGGCATCTGTTAAAGGAGAGAATTGAAATAAGTCCCTGCAACTGGGTCTTAGGCATATCTCCAAGAAATGCAATCCTCACAGGATTTTGAGGCCTTCATCCAAATTTTGACACTGCACAGGATGTCCACAGACAGGGGCAAGAGTAGATTGACAGGTCTGGTGGTCAGGGAGGCCAGGCTGCGCGGTTTGATGCCAGGAGAATTCTCGGGCATGCTGCAAACCTCATTCTGATTCGCCCATTTTGAATCTGTTGAAATGAAGTCTATTTCTCTGCAGCCTTAAGTTATTTCAGACCATGGATAGAATGATTTGCTCTCCTCACTCTCCTCAGATGTGGAGTTTCTGGGCATTGACTGGCACTGTGCACCCATAACTTGTACACATACACACCCCTCAACTAATGCAAAGGCCCCAACACAAACATTAGTTCTCATGACTGTTCCAAGGACTTTAAAAATGTTGGTGCTGGGGGAAAAAAATGTGTGTGTGTGTGTGTGTGTGTGTGTGTGTGTGTGTGTGTGTGTGTATAGTCAAATTGTGACAGCTACAATCCTGCTCCTGTTTCAGCTTAAAAAAAAAAAAAAAAAAAAAAAGGATAAAAAGGAAACCATACTTATTTCTTCCTTCCACAGTTCACTGAAGTTCCAAACAGCAGAAAGAACCCCTTAGCCTACCTCATTGGTAGAAATGCCTAGTTAGGACATTCCTTTGGCCACTTTAGCTGAAAACTGCATACCTCACAGACTAAAGAGTCCCTGCTCTAGTCTCCTGTCTCAGAACAGAATGAGAACTGTCTATAAAGAAAGGAGTACTCTGCAAACACCGCCACCACTCTACCTGAGAAAAAAGCACAAAACCACCCCCGATCCCACACAGAGGTTGCATTTCCAGAGAGAAACCAAGTGACTGAAACAGTGGCGTCCCTCAGGATCTCTTTTTATTTTGATGGCTGAGCAGATAACCACCTTCTAAGGTATGCTTGTCCTATAGACAAGGGAACAAAAAACCCTTTTGGTGAAATAAAACTCTTTTCAGTATGAAACATGGCAGTAACCTTCTCCCAGGGGTCATCCTTACAAGCAAAGGAACCTCCCTATCGGAAACAAAAAATGCTGAGCAGGCTTTTCTCTCTAGGACACTCATGTTCCTGGCAGGCATGTGCTTAATTCCTTGTTTTACTTGGCAATGTACAAGCAAGGAAAACAGGGATACTAATAATGATCATTGATGTTTGAACTTCCTGGGTACACCTTGTGCTGTACCCATTTGCTGAACAGAATTTTTTAAAAAGAGTGTGTGTGTGTGTGTGTGTGTGTGTGTACACAAATTAGATTGAAATGTGCCATAAACTTAAGTCATTCATTTTCCTTTGTCCCAGAAAATCACATGTTTGTCTCTGGCATTTTATCAACTCTTCTTTCCTTTCCTCATTCTGGCATTTAAAAGGGTTCTGTGTCATGAAATGACTTTAATTATGTCTTCTACAACTCATGCCACAAAGTGCTAGGGCATGCCAATTAAAAACACAAGAGCAAAGAAGTGGAGGAATTTGATGATTTTTTTTTTCCTCTCGATGAAATTGTTTCTGTCAGCAAGCTTCTTGAAAAATAATACTGCTATTTGGTGACTCAAATGCCATAAATATGGTTGTCTTTCTGGTTTTGTGGTGAATCCTACCTGCTGTGGTCTTGGTTAACGATTTTTGGATTTGGGGCTAGCAGGCATGTGTTAAGCCCTCTTCCTTGTCTGCCCTCCTTTATGGTAGAAAATCAGCAAGAGCTGTCAGTGCTAGTTAAAACAGAGTCTGATACGAGTCTCCTGTGGGTGGTACTGTGTATGGACTATGATCTATGGAACTCAAACTTTGAGGTAACTGAAGTCTGCTGCAGAAATTTTCTTGGCATATTAAACTCTGCTCATAGGCATGTCCTGTAGATCAGGCAGCTGAGACAGCTGGGGTGTGGATCATGTAAAGTCCAGGGACCTAAGTTCAGGACCTGAGGTGGGGAGGAGATCAAAAATAACTTCCCTTCCTCCCTCCCCACCTCCCTTCATTCCTTTCTTTAAAATAAATAAACACATACATATATAATTACATAAATAGATAAATAAATAAATAAAATTAAATCTTCTCAAGATAGCTTACCAGAAAAAGAATCTCAGAGGTAAGGAGCTGGTATCTATGTCATTGCTTCAGATGGTCAACATTTCTGAGAAAATTTCAGCTAGGCTCTTATGAGAAATAAGCTGACATCAAAGGGTTAAAGAACCTAAGCTTCAAAACTCTAATTCTCCAGAAATTTGCAAAACTCTAATTCTCCAGAAATTAAACAAGCCACTGCTTGTTTAAAATAGGCTCTAGCTTGGAGTCACTGCATCGATGTCTTCTCTCATACAAATGGAGAAGCTGTGCTCCAAGAGCAGTGTTCTCTGCCAGGAGGGACTACAGGATATGCTGTTTATATGGCTAATCTAGTAATAAGAATACAGTTGGTGGAAACTCCCAGCAAAAGCAATTTGTTTACTTTTTGTCTGATGCTGTTTCCCTCCTCATTTGGCTTTCTTAAATAGCCAAATTTACCTAATTGAACTTTGGTCATTCTGAAAATACATTTTCAGTGACTAAAGAAACTAAATTGAAGATAAACATCTTCTAGGAGTTTGAATGACCTAACCCCTTAAGAACTCCTTTCCTGATTCCTTATCTTTTTTTTTTAATGATAGAATTGCGGCATAGGCACACCCTGGTAGCCGAGTGGTTTTGTCCACTGGGCATAGTCCACACACATCACAAGGTCCCCAGTTCAAGACCTGGGCCTGGGGGAAACAACCAGGATGAACAACTAAATAAAAATAAATGAAGTCCTTCTTCCTCCTCTCTCTTCTTTATCTGCCTGCTTACCTTCATTCTTGACTGCACCTTTCACATGGAACAAAATTCATTAGAGTACAAGTAATTTTTAAAACTCCTCATTGCTCTATCAACTAAAAACAATTATTTTAATTATATTAGTGTATTTCTTTCCAGTCACTTTTCTATGCTGAGATTTTAAGTATGATGAATAGTACATTATCTTATAATGTATTATAAATCAGCTGCTTCTATAAGCAATTCACATGTAGAAATAAAGAAGAAATATTTCCTATGATCCCAACATCATTATAGACATAACTTATGAATTTTGATCAAGCCTATTATATTTACTTTATATATGCTATATAATATTTATATAATTACATTATTATCTATTATTTATACTGACTTCGTATTCTTACTGAAAGTCTTATATTATACGTTCTATTCTGTAATTTTTTTTAAAGAAAGGATTGCATCAACCTCTGCTCCACCAAGGCATTGTAATTTGTTTTTGGTCACATAAAGATATAACTAAACATCTTTTAAAGTCCAGATATGTGTATTTGACTGTATAGTATTCCATTGCATGAATGCACCAATTTTATCTAATTCCTACTGATAGAGATTTGTTGCTTCTAATTTTTGGCTATTATAAACAACACAGTGAACTGCCTTATATATTTATCTTTGCACATATTGCTGGATCAAAGGATAGTGTAAAAAATTTTTTAAACATGATCATAATTACATCACATGTAAGTATGTCCCTGACTGCCAGTAAAGATTGTATTATTTAAAGATATTATACTAACCTTGTATCATTTTAATGACTGAACAATTTCTCACCAAGCGAATCCATACTTCTAAATCGTGTGACTATTGTATTCTTGATATGCTTACCTCTCACTGTTTTTTGGTTTTTGTTTTGTTTTTTAAGAAAAGGTGCAGGCATGAATGGAGGTGAGTAGGCAGGCAGGCAGGCAAGAGGAAAGAAGAGGAAGAAGCACTTTATTTGTATTTAGTTTTTCATCTTGGTTGCTCTCCCTGGCCCAGGACATGAACCAGAGTCCTTGGGATGTACATGGAGTGTGCTTTAGCCAGAGGCTGCTGGCCAAACTCCACTCTACCAGGGTGCTGCCACCTGTCATTGTTTTTAACTATATATTTTTTAATATAAATAGCTGTCTTTAGCCACATCCTGAGGAGGACTCAATGTGACTATTAAATGTGTTTTGCTGTAGGCAAAAGTAAAATACATAAGTGATTTTTTTTTAAATTGCATTATGTCTGTAAAGGTAAAAAAGAGATAAAAATAGTGATATTCCATCATTTTGCTAAGGGAATAAGCCATTATTTCAATTATTTGATAGCAAATCCAAGTCACCTAAGCGTTAGTGAAAAATCTTCTTAAAAACTAGTCATGGTGGCATGCCCTGGTGAATAGCTATTTGGTCAGCTGCCTTTGACTGGGGCAGTCCACATACATACCAGCGACCCCTGTTTGCATCCCGGGGCCAAGTAGACAGCCAGAATGAACAACTAAATAAAAATGCTTCTTCTTCCTCTCTTTCTTCCTCCTTCCTCTGTTCACCTGCATTCCTGCCTGCACCTATCCTTAAACAAAAATTGTTTAAAACATCATGTTGACTCGCCCTGGTTGAGTAGTGGTTAGGTCTGCCACCTCTGGCTACTGCAGTCCACATGCAGCTCAAGGAGTTGGACCTGGGAGGGTTGGCTGTGGGAACAACCAAGATGCACAACTAAAACAAAAATAAAATAATGCTTCTTCCTCCTCTCCCTGCCTGCTTGCCTTCATTCCTGCCTGCACCTTTCCTTAATTTAGAAAAAAAAAAAAAGTCATGTCAGAGTAAGAGGAGAGGTCTAGCTAAAATAGTTCACTAGTAGTTAATCTAGGAATTCACAATGTTTCCTGACCATATTTACTGATCTAGCGTCTCATCACTTGGGTTATACATGCACTGTGCCTGATGACAGCCGTCGGATAGTTTTCTGCCATCATCATCAATAAATCCTATAGTTAAATGCAGACTAAGGAGTCTGTTAAGACTTAATGTCTCCAAGTTGCTTTAAAGAACACCTCTGTCAGGAGTTTTCTTCCCAGAAACATCAAGCATACCAGACAATGCAATTCTGGAAACGTATTATTTTGTCCTATGTAAAGCATTGTCCAGAGTCCAGGATTTTCACAAATGAGTAAGTGGAACACTTCTTTTCAAATAAAATTTTGGATGGAAACCCACGATGGAAAACAAAAGAAAACTAAAGTAAAATCTGCTGAAAACTAGACCAGACTGAGAGAGCCACACTCTTTGGTCCTTCCCTTTTCCAGTGCAATTAGTCCTTAATGCCATTAATAGGCTCTTGAAAACTGTGGCTTTAAGGGAAACACTTATAACAAAACCAACTTCACAATCAACTAATTGATATAAACCAGAGGTAAGTTCCTATGGCATATTTCTGGTGACAGTGATTAAACTTCTAGATAAAAAACCAAAACACTGCTCATATTCAACACTTATTTGCAGTCATTCATTTTCAATCCACTTATTCCTGTTCAGGGTCACAAGTGATTAGACCAGCTCAAGGCACAAAGTGGGACCCAACCATCGACAGGACACCCCTCCATCACAGGAACTTTATATACACATAAAACACACACTCATCAGACTGGGACAGTTCAGACAAGACTGCACATCTATGCTATGTGGAAGGAAACCAGAGTACCCAGAGAAAACCCATGGAAACTTGGGGAGAACATGCAAATGCCACACAGTGAACATGTCTGGAATTGATTTTTTTTCTCATTAACCTTATAGCAAAGTAATGGTAAAAGATACTACTTTATGTGTGACCCTTGAGGTCACTCTTCAGAATGCATTTGGGCCTAAAGTAAGAAATGAAAAAAAAAAAGAGAAAGAGAGTGAGATTGACAGAGAGATCAAATCTGAAAAAAATGAATTATATCTTTTACAGATGCATGCTTCTGATGCTTACTGCCTTTTAAACGGCATAAGATATACATAATTATGGCTAAAGTCCAAAATGACCAATCTTAATATTAACCAAAATCAGATCACAGAGAAAGTTTTCTTTTTTAATGCCATGCTTGATTCATTTTAAACTAGAAAAATAGTATATATACAAGTGTTATTAGCTATTATCCAGTTAATAAGAATGATGCTGAAATTAATCCATCATTTGGATTTTAACAATAATGTAAATATAAAGGTCAATCTATTTATATACATATATACTAGTTATATATAATTATTTATACACATATATTTTATTAAATATTGTGTATGTATTTGAAGACTACTCTCATTCAATAGTCCAGCACAGCGCAGTAGGTTTCATTCTATAGGAGGAAAAAAAACTTGGAATATTCAGAAATTTGTAGCTAAAATAGCCACACATTTACTGATTAAAAAAAGATTCCAAAGACCAACTCTATTAGAATAATTTTTTAAATTTTATTTTACTTTAGAATATTGAATTTGCACCTCAGTCTAGGTGTATTTCACACCACACCCACCACATTATTCCCTCCTTCTTCCCCTCCCTCAAGGTAAACACGGTTTTGTGTCCTTTAAATTTTGTTGATATTTGTCTGTTTTCTTTTTGAGATGTTAAAATGTAGGGTTGTCTACTTTGCCCCCTAAGAAGTGATCAATATCTGGGGAAAAGTCCAGGCATCTGTACTGTCTCAAGTGATCTCTAGGTGAATGTAATGTGCACTCAGACATGATGGCAATAGGGAATTCCCATAAGAGATAATAAGAGGGAGTTCTGCTAGGCTAATATGCAGAGTTCAGTTTCAAGGAACAGGGAAGCATCTGACATCTGAGAAGCCTTGTATCAGTTCTGTACCAGTCCTGGGCTATTCAGTCTCACATCTATTCTTCAATTCTTTCTCTGCTCCATTCATGATAGCAGGGTGCCTGATTCCTATTTTCCGTTTACTAGGCATCTAAAGCCTGACTTCCAGCTGGGATCTGTCAATGAGAGATAGTGATGTAAGTTTGGAGGGCAGAAAGGAAAAACCGGGGTATGTCTCAATCTTCTCTGTCTTACCCTCCTTTGGCGGCAGTTGTGTTATCTTTATGGTTTCAGTTTCATCAAACAGGCCCACGATGGTTCTTGCTTCTTCAAGTTGATCCCACTCCCTGAGCTCTTATCTTTCTCTGTCCTTTCATCCTAGCAGAGGAAGTGCCTTCCTGCTGCGGTTAAGATCTAAGATACTTTATATCTCCTATTGATTTCTCCACTACTTCATCACCCATATAACCACTTCCCCTCATTAAATTCTATTTAAAATCAGTTTCTGTTTTTCTTGTTGAACCCAGGCTGATAAAGGGCCCCACCTACTGCAATAGTGAGGGTTTAGAATCAGGCATCCAGTTACTTCGGGGGCAGATGGAACTGAATATAAGTCCTGAGGCAGCCAGGCAAGAACAAGGTAGGAAGGTCATGGGGGGTGAGATCTTGGGGTTTAGCTCAGGATTCTCCAATGTCATGAAGCTTAGTGCCCTCCCAACCCCATAGGCTGCATCCTTTTGGCCTCAAAAAAAAAAAAAAAAAAAAATAAGCTACAATGTCTTCTGGAAGCCACGTTACTTGGAAACTATCGGATCAGATTTAGGGATTCAGAATTTTAAAAATTCTTTTCACTTCTGTCCAACAAATATTTCTGGCATGAAAAAGACTGAAAGATTATTTTTCTGAAGTTTTTTATTTTTATGTTTAAGTAGCCAGAATTTTTTTTTTAACTGAGAAATATCTTCTAGGGATTAAGTCAAGTTTAAAACTGGAAAACCAGGCCTATGAACTAAGAATCTATTTTTTTAAATCTGGTAACTGTTAATATCTTACTTTTGAAAAAAAATGTGTGTTAATAAGATAAGCATGATCAGGTGCTTGTTACATTAGATGTCTACCACAGTTTGTAAGAAAGTGTTAACGTTCCTTGCAAAGTGAGCATTCAATGTTACAGAACAATCAGAATTCAAGATAAAGCAAAATGTACTGAGATTAAAGGGTTAAATTTTCAAATGTATATTGACACATTTGATATTTTTATTTATTGAATTTCCATAAGTCAGTTTTTTTCCATATGGTCTCACTCAATAACAAGTCATATACTTTTTAAAGTTTAACATAAAAAGTTTATAAAATATTATATTTGTCTTTAGAGTATTGAATTGTATTTAGCGCCCCCCTCCCCTTTTATTTTTCATTACCCATATATTTATAAAGAACACCCATCATTTTTAAAATGAAAAAAAACGTTACTATTAAAACATGAAGCAAAGGGTGGTGGTTTTTTTTTTTAAAGAACAGCAAAAAATGTTAGACATAAAGGAGAATTAAACTGGTTTGGACTATACTAAAATGAAGAACTTCTGCCATCAAGAGATAACCAACTGATATTTCCAACAGGGAGATTTTTTTTTCCCCCAGAAAAAAAGATCTATATTTTTCAGTTAAAAAAAATTCTGAATGCTTAAAATATACATCGATATGTATATATCTAGATATATAGATATCTAGATATATATCCCTATATATATATATATATATATATATATATATATATATATATATATACCCTGTATATATATCTTCTAAATTTCTATAAGGAAAAACCAACCAAATAGAAAAAACTCACAATAGAACTCAATAGACACTGCATTAAAGAGCATATAAAACTCTCTACTAAATATCTCAAAAGGTGTCATTAGTCATTAAGGAAATGCAAACCAGAACCATAAAGAAATACTTCTAAATATCCACCAAAATGTCTGTAAAGAAAAAAGCTGTGAAGAAAAAATATTGACGAGGATGTGGAATTACTGGATATCTTATAAATTGCTAGGAAAAAAACATTTTGTAAAACTGTCAGTATTCCGAACATAGGTGCCTTATGATTCAGTAATATCATTTCCAGGTGTAACCCCCCCAAAAAAAAAACGTGTTCACATTTCACCAAAAGATTGGACAACAATGTTTATTGCAACACAAGTCATAATAGCCTCAAACTTGCAACTATCTAAATGCTTGCCTGTGAAGAACAGAAAGGATAACTAAATCGTGGTATAATCACAGAACAGAAAACCTGACCACAATGAGAATGAATTTACAACTACAGAAAACAAACAGATCTCTGTCTCAAAAATCTTACAGACCCCTATCTGTGTGAGGTTAGTAAACCTGCAGACTGAAAAACCAGAGACCAGGTTTGGCAAAGCAGAACAAGATCTTTATTGCTTTGCAAAGCAATGGAGAAGAGGAAACTCTTGTTCCAAAGCAACCTTCTCCTTGAGTTTCCAGGAGTCAGTTCTTCTATAAGCAGGAAAAGTGGGGGGATCAGAGGGGAGCTCCTAAGTGTTCCATGTAAAGGGCTGGCTCTTTCGTGCACATGTGCAGCTCACCTCCGTGCTTCCACATAACCACGTGTCTCATTACAATGTTAAATATCCACTCAGAAGTGTGTTGTTTAGTATTTTAATGAGGTTCTCAGTCACCACAGGTCACTATCTTTCTGTCTGCACATGCCCCAGAAAAAGGTTCAAATGGGTTCTTCCTAGAGCTCTCTCAGAAGCCTCCAGGCCCCAATCTCATTGACTGGACACTTCTTATTTGCTCTCCCCGCTCACCCCGCACCCCCACATTTCCTTGTACAAGTCAGAACCAGCATAACCAGTACATCATAAGGGAAGCTGGGTTGGTGGATCAGACAGTTAGTGATAATTCTATTTATTCGGTGAAAGAGGTACTTATTATGCAATTCCATTGATATTAAGACGGTCCATTGATTTTAAGAGTACATACTATATAGTTCCATTGATATTCAGTTGTACAAAATTAATGTAGGGCACTAGAGGTTAGGAGAGCAATTACCTTTGGTAGGTGGAAGGGACATGTGATGACTGTAAAGCTTACAGGGGAGATTTCTGTGATGTATTCAATACTCTGAATCTTTATCTGGGTAAGGTTACAAGAATGTGTTAGTTTATAAAAATTGTATCCATCCGTACTCCAATAATATGTGCTTTTTTATGTACATAGATTATACTTTAATAAGTAAGGTAAATGAAATGAGATGTTCTAATGGGCCCTCTGCACGATAGTTTACTTAGATGGCTTATATGCCTGTAGTATTTGTAACTAAAAAGCACGGCATTTCTCCTATATTTCCCTCTTTAACCAAATCTTCCATGACAGGCAGAATAATGATCCTCCAAAGATAACCATGTCCTAATTACCAGAACCTATAAATATGTTAGTTTATATAACAAAAGGGACTTTGTAGGTGTGGTTGAATTAATGACCTTGAGGAAATTATCCTGGGATATCTGGGTGAGCCCAACATAAAATCACATGTGGTTGAAAATTGGAGAATTTTTCCAAGATGTGATCAGAAAGCAATTAAGACTATCGAAGAATGGCCAGAGAATGTTGCTGAGTTTGAAATGGAATAGGGAGGTCATGAGTTAAGTGGGCAGCCTTTGGAAGCTAATGAAACAGAGAGAAAAAAAAAAAAAAACAACTTCTATCCTCGATCCCACAGAATAGAGCAAAGCCCTGTCAAACCTAGATTTTAGCCCAGTGAGACATATGTTGGATGCCTGAAGGTCACAGAATTGTAAGATAATAAAGTTGTGATGTTTTAAATCATTAGATTTGTGGTATTTTGTTGTAGCCACAATAGAACACTAACATACTTTCCTTCTGGATGCTGGAAATGCAATTTTTGAAATCGCATCTTTCATAGGCTGCAATGAGGATCTGATCATGTTGACAGTTTGGCAAGACTGAGAGGTATGGTGTGTATTGAATCAAAACAGATATGCAGAGACTAAAGGGCGCCAACAGTTTCTTTGCAGTTCAACCCCTTCACAGTCCTCGCAGGCTCTATCATGAAGAGACATGCTGTTTCTGCAAGGTGTGAAAGCCAGAGCAATTCTTCTACAAAACCTGCTCTTGGTGTCACAACAGAAATAGCTGCAAAAATAGGAAAATCATTCACATAAATGCATGGCATGCCAATGATCTTGAAACCAGGTTCATTCATGCGAGAACTGGTTATGCCTCCCTGATGTGGGACCCGACAAGATGATAGCTCCAAGGTTCCCAACAGGAAGAACATACTATAACCTAGCAGAGAACTTGGTTGTTATTAGTAAGCTGGCAGAGTAGAAACTAGAGAGTGACAATAACAAATGACTGTCTCCACCCACGTTCTATGATAGGGCCTTTGAAGTTTCCTTTCCCAATTATTTTTATTATTGTACTCTTGAACCCCCAAACTGGACCCGCAGGTTTTTACATAGCTTGCACCTTATTTACCTGTGGAAAAAAAAATTGATCCATAGCAACAAGAAACAATCTAAACAAGCATTGGGATCATGGTAAACGGAAGAGCAAATCCTCATTTACTAGTGACCATGGTTTGGTATTGTTTTATTAAGCGGAAAACGTGTAAAATAATTGACTAAGGACAATGTGTGTCCAAACCACAATTTTCTTTTTAATAAAAGGCAGTGAAGAGACAAAATCTACACCATCAGTCCTTCTGGGGTGGCAGGGCTTGAAACGGAGCAGATGTGGATATTCATGTGGGGAGGAACACCTAGGTAATGTCAACAATTTGGAGATGTTTTAGCTTTTATGCTGGGTGGTGAGTCCTTGGGTCTTCATTTTGTTATGCTTTACAGTTTAAAAATGTTGCGGATGTTACTTTATATATGTATCGAAAATTGCACTTTTCAATACCTAGGAGTTTAGCAACATTGCGTAAGTTATTTGTGTAGCTAGGTTTACAGACTCAAGTTTGTTAGACAAAACAGAGAGATTTATCTCGAGGATTTATGTGTTAGAAACTAGAAAGAGTCTGGGATTTGAAGCAGCCTAAGTAACAATCACTCTCTCTCTTCTGATCCTCCATCTCCGATTTAGCATTTCTCACTGTTTTCTTAAACTCTTCCTTTAAAATTCCTCAAACGGGAAATCTTTTGGTCTGGGCTGTCAGCAGCTATGACAGAGTCACCTGAAGGTAAACTAGTCCAGTCATCTGTGGTCACTAGGGTAGCCAGATCCTTTTCCCCTCTGATCCTATGGGCACTTTCCTCTAAATGAGCGGTAGTGGGCATTGGAGCAGACAAGCGCCACTGGATACTTTTGACTGCATAGAACACTCTATCCTTTTCGGACAGAAAGAGTACTTTGATTCCTTTTAAACACAATCCAGCTATTTGTACCACACACGTTTTCTCTCTTCTCCCAACAGAGTCATGACCAAAGGCAAGCTCTGGTACGGCATCCAAAGGCAACATTGAATAAGTTCATTAAAGGATGCTTTCAGGCTGAAAATGAAGCTACTGTCAATTCTCCTCTGGTTTCACTATTTCTCACCATTTCAACACACGCACACATATAATGCTAGAGGGGAAGAGGGAGAAAAACACATTCGTACATTGACAATAGCAATTTCAACGTCACCAAGGACAGATAGACGCGATAGCTCTTCTATCTGCAGTTAGGCACACTAGTATTTATGACTTCCTTCCGACAAACCCATCCTGTGGTCCTTTGTCTTGGCTAGAATCCCAGCTACCAGGGTTATCAATTCCGTGACTTCCTCACTGCCAATTGCTTTGATAAATCACAGCACAAAATGGCCTGGAGCAGGTTAGGTTTCAATTCAAAGGAAGCCATTCCCAGTTGAAAGCATTCTTCCTTAAGTCCGATGACTTCCATATCTTTAGTGTCTCAAGGACTGGGAGTAAAACTTTTGAGACTGGTTCCATTTGGTTTTTTAAAAGAGTAGGAAGGATGTCTCCTCTTAGATGAGACCTTTGGAATGCATCTATCTGAAGGAGACCTCAAATATTCAATGATTAACAAAAACAGGAAGACTGGGTTTTCTTCCCCTAGATATTTGCTTAGAATCAATCTTCTTGCTGGTGAGAAAAAAACAAAAAAACAACCCAGAAGCAAAGTGATAAGATCAAAAGTCAAACTACAGCTGTTGGACACAACTTGGCACCAGCCCTACAAGGATGACAGAGGAACAGCCCCGTGTTCCATCAGTCCGTCTCTTCCCTTTCTTGTATGGCCTTGAAATTTCCTGACCTGCCAGTCCAGCCCCCTTGTCCCCTTTTTCCTTTCTCCTTTAAAAAGGCCCCACTCCACTTGGAGAATGGGGTGATTATTTTGAGACATGAGTCCACCAAACCCCAAGTTATCACTAATTTGAATAAAGGCCTTATCCTCTCAATATCCATGATTGTCATTCTGTGATGACTGGCAGTAAGAGTCTGGCACTAACACATCCATACTAGCCAAATGGAAGACCAAAAAAAAAAAAAAGGAAACTGCAGATTGATGACTGGGTCAAAGTAGCACTGAGTTCTCTTACCTGACTCATTGTTTGAAAGGACAAGGTAAAGGGGGCCAATGAATAAAGTAAGATCAACAAATGTCAGGGTTTTCCTCAGGGGAAGCAATCTATGATCCTATTACACCTTTGTAGACTGTTGGGTAAAAAAAGACATAACAAACAAACAACAACAACAAAATACAAGCACACACACACAAACACACACACATATATGTTCTCTCAATATAACCTGGCACCTGGCACACTAAATGCTCTTGATTTGATATACCTTCAAGAACAAATCTCTTTTTGAAGGGTGGAGTCTGGTGGAGCAAATGGGACAGAATACATATCTTTTTCTTGGCTAAGAGATTCTGAAGTACTTAACCACATTCATTTTGTCTTCATATCTGTTTTCTTTTCCTGCAATGGTGCTAGACTGTCATTTTTCCTTTTACCTTTTTTTGTTTGTTTTTTGAAGAAAAGGTATTGGAGGAATGAAGGCCAGTAGACAGGCAGGCAGGCAGAGGAGGAAAAAGCATTTTTATTTACTTATTTAGTTGTTATCTTGGTTTTCCACCTCCCCCCTTTCGCCAGGTCTTGAACCCTGAGTCCTTGGGATGTATGTAAACTACGCCTGATGGCAGGTACCACGGCGCACCCAGACGCTCATTTTTCAACACTGTCAACATGTGGCTTCCAAACTTCTGCCTTGAGCTGTCTATTTTTCTGATACAGAGCACATTTCTGACCATGCCTGATATCTGCTTTGTTTGCTTCCATAGTCACTTGATGCCTCTTATTTTCTGCCTACTCCTTCCACCTTGGCATGACCTGGGCAGATGGGCCAGGTTTTGAATCCTGGCTCTGCTATTACTTTGCTAGGTGACCTTGAGCAAGCAAATTGATTAACCTCCAAGACGTTCTTTCAAATGAATGCAAATGAAAGTACTTAGTTTCTGGCACAGAGTGGTTACTTTATTTATCGTTCTACTTCTTTCTTTAAATAAGTCACAATTTCTCTAGGTTTTAGTTTTCTTGGCATCTGAACTACTAAATGGCAACATACCTTTACCATGACATTAGTAGATTTATAACTGTTTTTTGAGTCCCTGTCATGGATAGGGCACTGTTTAACATTCTGTGCAGGATACAGGGATGAGTGAAAAATAATTTGGGTGCATGTCCTGGTGAAGAAGCAGTCAAGTCACTCACCTCTGAAGGAGTACAGGTCACATACACCTGGGTTCAAGTCCTGAGTCCGGGTGGGGGTTGTGCGTGGGTATGGGGAGACTAGTGTGAACAACTAAATAAACATAAAATGCTTCTTCCTCCTCTCTCTACCTGCCTGCCTACTCACTTTCATTCCTGCCTGCACCCTTAAAATTAATGATAATAATTTTTTGCTCTCTTTGAGTTTTCTATATAGGGAATAGTGGAATCTACTATAACATGATTATGTGACAAGATATTATATGACATCTGGCAAGCATATAAGAAAATACGAAGTTGTATGCAAAAGAGGAAGAGGATGCTGTAGGAAGGACTGTTCAGCTATGAAGATTATCTGACAAAGTCTTTACTTGACTAGTCAATAGCTTCATCTTTCAGAGCAGTGTTCTTCCCTCAGTTAAGAATTTTTAACCCAGATTAATTTTTTAGTTATTATATTTACTAAATCAAAATTTATGAGAGATGTCAGATACTCTGCACACTTCATAAGTGTACCAGGTAATTCTCAATGTCAAGGAAATCTCTGGAGCAGGGTTTCTCGAATGTTAGCTTGCACAGGAATCATTCGAGACCTTGTCAAGATGCAGATTTTGATTCCGCAGGTCGGGAGTGGAGTCTCTGTCTGCCTTTCTGGGAAACCTCAGCTAATGTAGACACTGCCTGTCCAGGACACTCTGAGCAGCAGAGTTCTAGGGCTAAGTATAGTGTCACAGACTCCCTTTGAGAATCTTGAAGCACCATGGATTCATTTCACAGCAAAGTGCATAAACATAGACTTCAACATACAATTATAAAGGGTTTGGAGGGCCCTGAATACTTCCTTTGGCCAAAGTTAAAGGGCACGCCATCTACTTGGTTGAGGAAGTAACAGGAATCTGTGAATAATAATGTCCTTTTCTGTCAATTACCTTCTATGTTCCTTGGCACTGTGCTAAGTGTTAAAACATATCTCACTTAATTCTCATAACAAACCTATGGACTGCCTCATTATACTCTTATTTTCATTTTACTGTTAAGGAAATTGTACACAGAAAGTTTTAAGCAATTTCCTCAGGAGTTTTCAGCGGTGTAATCAGAAGCCTCATCCCTGAGGCTATTTGTCTAATTACTATGCTATAGAAGTAGTCTTGATGTGTAGCAATTACTTTGAAGAAAGTGATTATATCTTACTAACGTCTATCTGGAAAGTGAATATGTAGGTTGACAAGACGCAAGGGTTTTCAAATTCTGAAAGGGGATCAGAGTCTCCTGGGACATTTGTTAACTATAATAACAAAATAACGCTTGGATTTCTAGCCTAGATCATCAAAATCAGGATCTCTGAGGATAGGGCCAGGTACTTGTACGCTTAGTCAATGTCCCAGATGATTCTGATGTGCAAAGTTTCATTGACCATAGATTTTACAAAGTCAGCATTAAAAAAGTCCGAAGGAAAGTGAAATTAAACGTGTTATGTGAGAAATTCTGAAAGAGAAGGTGCTCCGAGGATTAGAAAGTTCTAGAAATGCACTTTAGGCTCTGATCTTGAGGAAGAAGAAAAACAGGGAGGACCTGTAGCTTCTCTTTTGCAATTCAACCAGGAGTATTCGATAGTATAGCCACTTAGAAGGGGACAGGTCCCCCTTTTAAAGGAGGTCACATTATTGAGAACATAAAAAGTGCTTTAAAAGTGGCATCACAGTCACAAGTATGCAAAGTTCACAACAACGGAATAATGACTGGAGTCAGTATTCCATGTGGCCGTGCATGTTTTATTGTAGCCATAGGCCAATAACATAGGTAAGGCATGACTGCAGTGATATGGGTTCATCACAAAGGGTGGTAGGTTCCTCATAAGAACATTTAAGAAAGTGAAAGTAGTTAAGACTAGAAAAGGTTAAAATCTGGCAGCTTGAGTTGTAGCTAGTATCTTATAGATGAGTGTCTTTTGTATCACTATTTTTTCATAAAAGTTGAATGTCAAAATATTTCCAAGGAGTAAACTTGTGTTGGACATAACCTTTCTAAGAAGACAAACCTATTTTCCAAGTTTTATCTTCACCTCCTTGCTTTTCACACAAAGTTACAAAACAGAATTAACTTTACAAAATGGATTCGCTCATGCTTAAGTTTCTGGTCCTCATGTCAATCAGGTAATAGTGGCAGGAAAAATTAACCATGTCCCCTGCTCCAGGCAAGCTTAAACTTGGGGGAAATAAAACTAGAATAACAAAAGCAAAAAAAGGGGTGGAGGGGGGAGCAGGGAGTGCACAACTTAACTACCTCCTGAACTCCTGTTTTACTTTTCTTTTTCATTTGTTTATTCAAGCAATTTGAAAAATTGCATGTGCTTTCATTGTGCCAACCACAACTCTTGGAGCTGGGACTATAATGCTGAAGAAGCCATACTTCTTTGCTTAAGGAGATCAGCTAGCTGGTATTATCAATACAGGGATTGATATGGAGAGGGATAAGTACACGTGTAAAGAGCAAAAACTGGGTCTTGTCAACATAGCTTCCAGATGAGAAAAGATCAGAAGATAAGAGAAGACTGAATTTTATTATGACTTCTAAAATAGCTGAAGAAAGTGGGTTCTGACTAAAGACCAAAGAAAGTAGTTTCTGATAAATAGATGGCAATCCTATCCAAGGTCTTTTTTAAAGAAAAATATCTGTGATAGCTTTAAGACTATAATATTTTATAGGTGACTAACTCGTTTATATTTTTAAAGAGGTTGTTTAAGGAATAGTGTATGAACATCCCAGAGAAAGGAAGTGGTGATCACCAGGGTCAGGTGTGGCTTTACTAAGAACTAGTTATGTCAGATCAGTACCACATCTTTCATGGATTAGGGAACCACGGTAGATTTGGGGTTGAGTGGGTGGTAGGGAAGCAAAGACAGTGGCTGTGGAGTCACAGAAATCTTTGTGTTATGTATATGTATGTACATACACACACGTATATGTACGTAAACGTGTGTCTGCCCAATCTGACATTTACTAGGCAATTGCACCTACACTTCTGTAATTCACCATCACAATAAATCTATGAAGAAAATATTGTCTTCCTAGAATACACCACCACCATAAAACTCAGGTCCTCTACACTTGCCAGTTAACCTAAGGAGAGTCTTGCTGGAAGGAGAATACCTTGGTGGAGATCGGTTGTCCATCCATTAACCCCAACACTTATCCTAGAGATTCATCTCCTTTTTATGTTTTTTCACTAAGTATCACAACTCGTTTCCTCACACTTGGAGATTATGCCATGTTAACTGAGCAAAGCTGAGAAGAGGGTGGAATCCATAAAGATAATTTTAGGAAAGATAGAAAATTTAAAAAATGGAAATAAACATTAAAAAGAATATAAACCTAGATGGCCCTGTTAGAGGATTGCTTTACTAGCCAAAAGTAGAGCAATTCCCTGAAACCTTTTGTAAATTGAAATGGCTAAATGAAGAAGCAATTATTATTTATTTGTATGGAAAAATTTTGAGAGTTCCAAGGCCCCCAAAATAACCTACCAAATCATACCAGTGACATATTAAATCTAAAATAACAGTTACATATAGTAAAAGCAGAAATGCTATGATATATACAAACCCTGTAGAGGTAGTTCCAGGGAAGGAGCTTGGCAGTGCCACTCACGATGCTTGGAGCACATGCTGGTCAAAGATGACTGCTGCAAAACAAAGGGTAAGTGCTATTTTTACTTTTCATCTTTTGTCATAAATATAAAAGTCCTCTTCAGATTTCTTTTGGTTAGCAAAAACAGATATCAATGTAGTTCTTTCATGAAAGTAAAGTGGTGCAATGCAAACTTTCAAAGAGCAGATGATTCCTGTAATCTGGTTTATGAGATAAATTTTACTCTTTAGTTTATATCCCACTGCAGAGATTATAACATCCTCTCAGTACTAGTACTTGTTTAAGAGATTGGTTACAGTACGTAACTATGTTACTTACACTCTATGTTACTGATATATGTTACTGTGGGGTTTGGGTCTCTCAAAGAACCCACGACGGAGTTAGGTGAGTGAGCAAGCAGAGATTTAATTAGAGGGTAAAGGAATGGAGTTGACCAAGGGAGGTCCAGACCCGGTCTGCTGTGCCGGCAGCCTGGGTTTTTAATGAAAAACCCACATGGTGAGGAAGGAGGATAGAGAGAGGGTCCTCAGGCCAGGTTTGACTTCTTGATTGGGCAAGGTGACATTGTCCTTTGAAGTTATTGGTGGGCTTCTTCAACCATTGCCGTTCCTTTGTTCCTTTGTGCAGAGGGTCCGCCCTGGTCACGTACTACACGTGGGACACATCCCACATGTCAGACTCGTCGGAGGGCTTTCCTTAGTCATCTATATGGTTGTATTCCTTTGCTGGGCCAGGTGGGGACAGGGACAATTCACTGCCCTGATATCTGAACTTCGATCCCTCGCCTAAGGCTTGCTCTTGTGGGGGTCCTGACATTCCTGTCTTTTTCTTTTTAAATTAGGGGAAAAAAAGATTGGGGGAGGAGGAACTGGGAATAGGGCGCAGTATTTCTCAGACTACTTCCTGCTGAACAGGAGTGCTGGATTCCTGTTTGGGTTCCTCTTCCTCCCTAGGGTCAGTTCTGAGGTGTGGCTGTTTGTCTTCAGTGGTGTTTAGAAGCTGGTACCTGTTATTTTGAGTTTGGGTTATAGATTTAATAGTTCTTTGGAAGAATTGATTGAACAGTTTTAAGGCCTAAGGGCCAAGAGAAATAGAAGCTACAATTCGTATAAAGAGGAGTTAGCAGGGGAAGGAGAAAAGTAAGTCGTGAGGATGGTTGTAGCCAAGCTCCTGCTGTTTGTTGCATGGGGCTGGAGTTTTGGTTGTATTTGTGAAGCCATTCTGCCTGTGCATACATAGCCGTAATGTTGGTTTCTACCTTGCTGGAACAGTTGCTATACATACAACAGGTTTTGTTAATTACTGCACAAACTCCACCCTGTTCTGCCCAGAGGTAATCTAAGGCTAAATGATTATCAAGTACGACATTGGCTAGGGAATCCAATGCCGTCCCCCATGTTTCGAGAAATTTCTTCAGTTACTGTGCTTATATGTTGATGGCTGTGTTCGTGGTGTGCAAATCCTACCCAAGGTGCTACAGCTGTTATGGTTCCTCCGACCCTGGCTATTACTAACCTAAATGCCCTTTTTGTCTGTTTGCTGGGTCTGGAGTGAACTGTAGAGTTAAGGATATAAATTCTCTGTCTTGTTAGGGTTCCCAGGGTACATGTCCCAGAATGTTTGCTGTTGTCCAGATGTGTGAGAGCTACTATTTGTGGGGAGGAGGATATAATATCTACATTGGAGTGGAGGCCGCATAACCAAAAAGTTCCTTCTGGTGCCTACATGGTGGTGTGTTTTGTGTTGTTGAACAGGGAAATAAAGGAGGTGTAATATAGGAGACTTGCTGCTGCCCCCAAGGGAGGGTCCTTAGTAGTTCGGTGTCCTTTATGGTGTATGACTGCTGCTTGGGCAGGTGCCTGGGCTGCTTGGCGCAGTTTGGTGATGAGTGTCTTGTTAATGATTGGTGACTTTTTGGAGGTGAGGTATCCTCTCGCTCTCCATATAGGATTGTGAGAGTGAAGAATGTGGAAGGCATGTTTGGAGTCAGTGTACATGTTAGTGGGCTTCTTTTTGGCTAATATGAGAGCCCTGGAAAGAGCAACGAGTTCCGCCTGCTGTGAAGTGGTGCCAGGTGGGAGGGGACCAGACTCGACTACTGCCTGTGACGACACGATGGCGTACCCAGCCTATTTTAGTGGGTCTTTAAAAGCACTGCTATCAATAAACCAGTTAGTAGCTGGTGGTGGGAGATGGGTGTCCTTAATATTAGGGAATGGGTGTAAGAAGCTTTCAGTTGTGTCCATATGATCGTGTGGTTCGGATGGAGGAGTTTGGTAGCTTGGTCACAAGGACACTTGCTGGGTTAGGAGTATCGGGTACATGTGCGATGTGACCCTGTGGGTTAAGAAGCAGCTGGGCTCGTAGGGTTTGCACCCGGGAGGGGGGTGCACTGGGTTAGTGAGGCTGTGAGGTTGTAAGAAAGTACTTAGAGGTGGGTGTAGGGAAGGAGTCTGAGCAGGGCTGTACGATGTAGGGCTGTAGATGCCATCAAACAGGCTGGCCAGCCGAGGAAGGGAGAGTCAAGGGACTTAGAAAAAAAAGCAAAGACCTGTGGGTCTGGGCCGTAGGTCTGAGTGAGAATTCCCAAGGCAAACCCATCCCGGGAAGCTGTTTACAGTGTGAAAGGTTGTCTAGGGTCTGGGAGTACTAGGGCGGGGGCCTGGGTGAGAGTAGCTTTTCATCTTCTAAAGGCACCTGCCAGGGCGGCTGGGCTGTCTAATGGCTCAGGAAGGTCTCCCGAGCTCTGTGTAGCTCCTTAGCGATGGGGCCAAAATTTGGAATCCAAGTACAGAAGTAATTAGCTAATCCTAGGACAGAGGGGAGATCCTGCTTGGTATGTGGGAGGGTGATATTGAGTATTAAGTCTAGTCTTTGGGAGTTGACACCCTTTTCAGTGGGAAAGAGCAAGAGACCAAAGTAGGTGGCTTGAAGTTGGGAAAATTGTCCTTATCTTTGGAGACCCTACATCCCTTTCTTGGAGGAATGTAAGGAGGAGTATAGTGTGTTGCTGGGACGAGATTTCTGAAGGGCTAAAAGGAGCGAGTCATCAACTTACTGCAGGAGAGTACTGGGGCTAAGGTTTAGCCCTGCTAGGTCAGAGGCCAATGCTTGGCTGAAAAGATGGGGCTGTTTCTAAATCCTTGGGGTAGGACAGCCCAGGTAAACTGGTGACCCAAGTAACCGGGTCAGTCCAAGTGAAAGCAAACAGATCCTGGGCGGGCTGAGGGGATGGTAAAGAAAACATCCTTTAGATCTAGGACAGTATAGTGGGAGATGACTGGTGGTATTTGCGAGACAATGGAGTATGGTTTAGGTTCTATAGGGGCGATGGGGAGAGTGAGTGGCCTCATTAATTGCTGGGAGGTCTTGGACGAGGTGATAAGAGCCATTAGGCTTCTTGACAGCCAGGATAGGAGTATTAGCCAGAGAAGTTGCTTCCCTCAGTAGTTTGGCTGAGAGGAGTCTGTCTGTGATGGGCTTTAGTCTGTGGGAGGCGTGGGGCATGAGGGGATATTGGGCCTGACTGGGGAACTGTCCTAGGCTTTTAAGAGTTACTCAAAACGGGGTGTGATGTGATGCTACTGAGGGCTGAGAGGTGTCCCATACCTTAGGGGCTATTTGGAATAGCCAGGTGGGGGTAGAAAGGACAGGAGGAGAGGAGATTGTATTCCCTACAGCAAGGAACAGGACGGTTTGAGGCTGGGCAGGCATACTGGTATGGATCCCCAGGAGGAGGACTGATGCACCCAGTTTAGTAAGGATGTCTCAGCCTAACAGAGGTGTCGGACAGCTGGGCAGTACTAAGACGACGTGGGTGAATATTCGGTTTTCCAGCCTACATGGGAGAGGCGGAGTTTTGAATGGATGAGTGTTTTTCCCGTCTATTCCTACCCCTGCTATGGAGGCGGGAAGGAGGGGCCCCGAGAATTTAGGCAAGACGGAGTCTGTGGCTTCCATGTCCAAAATAAAAGAAGTGGGCTTACCTGCCACCGCCGCTTTACCCTGGGTGCTGCGGGTGGTGGCTGTCAAAGTCGGGTAGTTTGTCAGGTGTGGGTGGCGAGGCCGAGGAGCTCAGAGATGAATCCTGGAGACGCTGGTGCCAGTGCCTGCAGGGACTGATGGAGGCAGACTCGTCCCTCGGTTGGAGGCTGCTGGGCAGTCCACCTTCCAATGTCCGCGCTGACGGCAGAGAGGGCAAGGGCCCGGAGGAGGTCGGGGCTGCGGGCAGAGCCTGGCCCAGTCTCCCTCCTCGCCACACCTGAAGCAGGGGCCGCGTGGAGCTCTGTTACCCTTTGACCTTTGACCACGACCCTGTCTGGGTTTTAAAGCGGTAGCGAGGAGCAAGTCTCTGGCGTCATCCCTCTCTTGTCTTTCCCTTTCTCTGACCCTTTCCTTCTCTCCTCCTGCCTGCTGTTGTAGGCCTTTAAAGACTGCTTGAATTTAATCTCGCTGAGGAGACTGTGGGTCTTGTTCTATATTTTTTGCAATTTCTTGCGAATGTCTGGGGCAGACTGGGTAATAAAGTGAGTGGAGAAGAGGGTTCCTTCCTGGGAGGTGGGATCTGTGTTGGTATATTTAGTGATAGCCTCCATGAGGCGATTTAGGCAGGCGGCTGGGTTTTCATCTGGATGATTTCTGAAATTTTGTCATAGTTCACTGCCTTCAGTCCTGCCCTATGCATTCCCGGTAATCCAGCTGGGGTCGCCCATGGGTGCAGTGTTAGGGCCGTCCAGCTCATGGAGTTCAGGGGTCTCTCACTATCGCACTTTTTGGCAAAAAGTTTGTCAGCATGTGCGTTTTCCTCAGGGATGGCGGTAATGGTGAGAATTACAGACACGTCATGATAGGTTAGCTCGTAAACCAAGGTCAGATGTTTAAATTCCTTGGTGAATTTAGTGGGGTCTTTGGAGAAAGATCCCAAATGCTTTTCAATTTTTGACCCAGGTCCGAAAAGGAGAAAGGGACAGGGCACTCATGGCACCTTCCTGTCCTGCTACTTCCCATAGAGGGTAAAGCCCAGAGTGGGTGGAGGAATCAGGACTGTGAACAAGGGACCCTTTGATTGAGTATGGGGAGGAGAGGGGGCCCTGCAAATGGTTTGTTGAGGGTGTAGGAGGGTAAAGAATGGGCTGGACTGCTGGGGAGGCGGCTTAACAAAGAGTAGGGAGGAGGAGGGCACCATGGCAGAGGGAAAATGAGGGGGAGGCTGCAGAGTGGATGCCTGGGGGGAAGCGGGGAGCAGGTTGGAGAGCAGAAGCCTTAGAAGAGGAGGGGGTGGATGGTGGTGGGTCAGTATAAGGAGGTGGGTAGCTGGCAGGATTGAATGAAGAAGGGTTGTCGACAGAAGTGGGAGGACTGTCAGGATTGGAGGAGCCCTCTGAAGGTTGGGGGATTTTTTCATTAAGCAGTAGAATCTGAAATAAAGTAACAGATTGACATAGAGACGGGCAAGACCTGAGTGTCCAGAAAGCCTGTATATAGGGAACTTCTGACCATTTGCCGTTGTGTCTAATAAAGTTGTCTAAGTCAGTGAGAATTTGGAGATCAAATGTGCCCTGTTCAGGTCACCGTCCCCAGTTATTTAAGGGGTATTGGTGCCAGGCCACAGTGGAAACGGTAAGAGTTTTTTTTTGGTTTAATATCTTCCTCCAAATGGAGCTTAGGGAGGTTATGGATGAGGCATCTGAGAGGGGAGTCCTTTGGATGGAGAGATTTTATATTTCCCATGATTTTCTCAATTGAGGTCTGTAAGGTGGGAAAGGGTGCAGTCGGGTGTAATGATCTGCAAAAAACTCCAGTGGCAAGACAGGTGTCTCTGTGCTGCCTCTGGGAATTGAGACTAGAGAATAGGACTTGTCTAAGGCATCCCCTCCGGAAGTCACTTTTCTGCTGGTGGAGAATTTCTACTGAGTGCTCGGATTTTTCAAGGTATCAACCAAGGGTAGTGGGATCAGAGGGATCTGGAACAAAATTCTCAAAAAGAGAGAGGCAAGGTCGAGAACCAGAGACTCACCCATTCAACTGATGAGCCATGTGGTGTGCACATCAGAGACGCAGCGGCAGGATGGCTTTAGGCAGGTGGGAAGAGTGTGGAGAGTCTCAACTCAAGTCTGAAGTGGGGGATTCCTTGAGCCACCCAGTGGTTCACTGGAGACCGGGCCCGGCCCAGGGGCTATCTGGGTGGAGTGGGGGAGCCTCGAGTGTGGAACTGATACCCCAATTCCCCGTTTTGGCACCAGTATGTGGGGTTCAAGTTGCTCAAAGAACCCACAACAGAGTTAGATGAGTGAGCAAGCAGAGATTTAGAGGGTAAAGGAGTGGAGCCGACCAAGGGAGGTCCAGACCCGGTCCGCTGTGTCGGTGGCAGCCTGAGTTTTTAATGAAAATACCCATATGGTGAGAAAGGAGAAGGAGAGAGGGGTCCTCAGGCCAAGTTTCAGTTCCTGATTGGGAAAGGTGAAATTGTCCTTTGAAGTTACTGGCGGGCTTCTTCAACCATTGCCATTCCTTTGTTCCTTTGTGCAGAGGGTCCGTCCTGGTCACTTACTACACGTGGGACACATCCCGCTTGTAAGATTCATATGAGGGCTTTCCTTATTGATCCAGATGATTGCATTCCTTTGCTTGGCCAGGTGGGGTTCCAGGGACAATTCACTGCCCTGATATCTGAACTTTGATCCCTCGCCTAAGGCTTGCTCTTGTGGGGGTCCTGACAGTTACCTATGCGATGCAATTACATATGTATATAAAGAAACATAATAAAATATTTAATGAGGTAAGAAACAAATAGCTTTGACAATAAATATAAAAATGATTATAATATGCAATATTATTAAATTTTGTAAGGGATGTACATACAACGGGGAACCAGACATTTCTATATTTTATCTGCAATATTCTTTCAATATAATAAGAATTATATTTTCTTCAGTCTAGGTGGGAAGAAAGAATATCATAAGCACATATAAACACAATTTCTTTAGGGAATTTATTCCTACTACTTTGTAGACACTTAGGAACTAAATAGGTAGTTGAGATAGGAATCATTGTTAAAACAGAGAAGGGGACTTACCAATAATATGCTAAAGAACAGGGCAAGTAGAGCAGTGGGTACAGAATCGAGAATGCAGAAGTATTTAAAAAGAAAGTGGAAATGGAAGCTGTAGATTATAGTCTCCTCTTCAAAATGTTTAGTAGTGAAAGAAGAGAGGAAATTCGTTTCTCTCTTTTTCTGAGAATCTTTAGGACTATTCTTCCCAGGCCCATTCTACTTTGCTTTTTGTCTGATGCCTGTAAGAGAAAGACACATGACCAAGGACAAACTTTGTTAAGCGTTTAAGAAAACCTCAGTGCAGGGACATGCTAATACCGATCCCCAAAGGGTGTTGATAGTATTTTTCTACAATTAGTGTTTCCTTTTTATTATTTTCACCATCATGTTAAGGTTATTTAACTCATTTTCAATTCCCAGAATCACACCATAATCCAATCATGACAAGAGACCCAAAAAAAACATCCCTCCAAAACAATGAACTAAAACTCCCACCGCAAAACAAAATATTTCTTAGTCATTCTTTTCCCAAGTGAGGACTTAATGCTTGTAATCTACACATAATATAGATCCCATTTAAACTCAGGAAGTGACTTAATGCATTTCAGTGGACTTTGTTTTGTTGACCTACTTTTGAAGTTATTGTCTGTAAAGAACAAAAATATCTGTTTTCTTTACTTTGTTCTCACATAGGAAAATGTCTGTTGGTGTGGGAGAGGGTTAGGAAAGATCAATGAAAGTGTCACCTTCCTATGGAGTGTTCCAGAGCAGCCAGGTAAACTTTCACTCACTGTTTTGTGTGCCTACTGTACACCAACACACTTTTATGATGATTCTCTTTATTATATACCAGTCTTCTTAACTGGGCAGAAGTCTCCTGGAGTGCAGATTCTCTCTTGCAAATTTTATTCTCTCCACATTGGGAGTTCAATAAATGTTGAATTAACAAGTGAACAAACAGTGAACAAAATAATTTATCAGTAAGGTTGTTCAAATATTTACTTTTGAAAATTATGTTAATAGTAAATGTTTAAATAAAACATTGTGTTCATAGACTATATGTGACACACAGTTGCAAAAAAATGTTGTTGAATCAATACCTAATAGTTAGACATCACAAATAATTTTAGTTTTTTGTGGCCTTGCAATCTGGGGTTTTTGTAACTTGGAAGTAAAGGAAATAATAGGGAAAAAAAAAAACACCAATGGTACATCTTTTTCAGGTATAAATTGTTTAAAGCTTTTAAATGATATTCAAACAACAGGTGAAATCCAAAATTCACGTTCTTTTCAAAGAAAATATACTTCTTTAAATAGTTTTGTTTTTTTGTTTTGCTTTTGGGGGATCATTTGTTCTGTATCTTCACATTCCTTGAGGCAATGTTATATTTTTCCTTTAGGTTTTAGTGGTGTTTCACAGGAAAAATCTGAAAAGTAGAAGCTGCAGTTTCAATTTGCATCTTATATGTTTGTATACAAGATAAGGTAAGATATGAATAATAATGAATAATCATTAACATCTGTAGAAGGTTTAACCTTTTATAAAGCACTTTCATATTTTTTCTAGGTTTCACAATTTATTGACTAGAACACAAAGCCGGGCTTAACGTTTAAATTTTGCAGATTAGGAAACGGATTACTGTATTTCACCAGGGTTCTTCCAAGAATCAAGAATGAGGAGATTGCTCACTGTAGTTAAAGAAAAATTATTCTAGTGTCCCCTGGTAGAGTAGCAGTTGGGTTAGTTGACTCCAAAGAAATATAAGTCACAGTCTTCTGGATGTGAGTCCTGGGTCTGGGAGAACAACTCCATAAACAACTCCATAAAAATAAAATAAGATGCTTCTTCCTCCCTTCTCTTCCTGCCTGCCTGCCTGCTTACTTTCCTTCATTCCTGCCTGCACCTTTTTCTGACACTTCTTAAAATGGAGACTTTATTCAAGACTACTGTAATAGGAGAAAGAAATTGTGCTCAACTCTTAATATAGCAAAGACAGTTGGGAGTTGATAATCAACAAAAAGGCAGACTGAGGGGAGAGGAGGTCACTGGATGGAAAATTACTAAGAGAATGTATTAAGGATAGGGGATTTTTGCTAAAGGCCAGTCAAATATTGCTGTATCAAAGGTGAGGGGATAGGAATTGATCATAGATCAAGGGTTATCAGAAATCAAGAATGAGGGGATGATTTAGCAGGAGTCACGCTAATATGGGGTTCAGCCAGGATAGACTTGAAGGACAAGGTGGAGGCTCTAGGTAGAGGGCGCAAAGATGCCTAATATTTGAACAAAGAGACATCTTTGTCGCTGCCCACCCTGAACCTCTTTATTAACCAGTCTTCACAGATGAGGAGCGGCAGGTAGCCAGTACTCTAGCAGAATAGATCCGCGGGTAGCTCCCCCTCTGAGACCCCAATAAGCCTCTGCTGCGGTTTTATAGGGCGGTGTTCAGTGACTCCGTTTGGATTGCGGGACCCAGCAACGCCCCTATCACCGCAACAGACTGGCCCCCAGGCTCCGCACCGTAGCAAACCGTCCCAGTTAAGAGGCGGGCTCCGCAGTCGGGAAGGGCGGGACCGGAGGCGCTGATTGGCCGTCGCGCCTCCGCCTGGGTTACCATGGCCCCGCCCCTCCGCGCCCGTCACAGGTCGCCCCGCCTCCGCCGCGCTCCCTCAGCGGGAGAGGCGGCGCGCCGGCGGGTACGGCGCTGCCCCGCGGGAGGGGCCGAGCTCGTGTTCCTCCTCCCAACCGGTCCCCATCCTTAAAGCACGAGTTCGGACGCCCCGCCTGTTGGAGAGGGCGTTGGGATCCAGACTGAGGACTGTCGGGCCGGGCCTGGGCCGACCGAGGAGGGCCTGAGGCAGACGAGCCGCCGCGGCTGGCGCGCGAGCGTCTCGGCCTGACGGAGTGGTTGCGGGAGCTGCGGGAGGAGGGGTCCCGGGCGCCATTGCTGGCCGTCCGAGCCCGCCAGGTCCCAGTTCACCCTCTGCTGCTCTTCCCCAGCTGGGAGGAGTCGTAGGTCGGGGCCGTCGCCAGTCCCGGGCCCGGTTTCGTGGTTCGGGTGCCTGGTCTGCCGCCCGCGCCGGGCCGCCGCAGCCGAGACCATGTTTGACAAGACGCGGCTGCCGTACGTGGCCCTGGATGTACTCTGCTTGTTGCTGGGTACGTACGCGCTGCCGGCCCGAGGGGCGTGTGCGCGCCCGCCCGGGGTGGGCTGCACCGGTGGGTGCAGGCATGTTGTCTGTTGGGAGGGGGCAGCAGCTTAGGGGTGTGGGGGTGTGTGTGCTTGAGGTGCACGCCTTTCCCGGGAGACACGCGAGGGGGCGGCTTCCGCAGCCTGGGACCCCGCTTTGCAGCCTGCACCCCGGCACACTCGTGGCCGCTGCTGTCTCCCGCGGGTGCTCTGAGCCCAGCCCTGCTTGGACGCTGTTCACGCCTCTGCACTGTCCCTTGCTCGGGTTCTCTGTTTCCCGTTCCACTCCTAGCCGAGCGGGGTGGGTGCCTCCCCTCTCTGCCGTAGGGAAACCTGGCCACTGGCTCTCCCTGTTCAGTAGCGAAACCAGAGGTTTGATGCGCTGGGGGTTGTCAGTAACAGGCGCCAGTGCCTGGTTTTTCTTACCTGTGGGAAGCAGTTTAATTTTTCGTCTATAAAAGGCTAGAACGTTCCTAATTAGAAGGTGTTACCAGGTTGTAAATTGTCAGGTTGTGGGGTATGCCAGGTTTCTGACTGTAGGTCTGAAGACGCTTGCTTTTTTTTCGGGGCGGGGAGGCGGGGGGTGTGGTGCGGTGTGCCCCAGACCTGCTGTGTCCTTCTCTGCACAGTTCTTGCCATGGTGTAGCTTTCCATCTCCTGTGACAGTCCGCAAGGAGCACTAGACGTTCTTTGGTTGCAGCAAATTGGCGTTGTCTTCCTGACGGAAGAGTTCATTTCTGGGGCTTCTGGTTGCCAGTTGCTCCTCTTTGGACAAGCAGAACTTGAAGTCATCTGGATAAGTGATAGGCGTTGGAAGGAGTGGCTTTTTCCTTTTAAATAAGTATCTTGTAAGCAGTATGTTGTGAACTCTTTATGTTACAAAACAACAGCAGCAACAAAACAAAACAAATCATGAAGACCTTGGAGGTTTGGGTAATCCTACTCATGTTTAAGTACCTAAGTAATACTATTGGCAAGTTCTCAGGACTGGAGATCTGTGACTTTGAGCATCCTAAAGTCAAGTCATGACCTGTTAGTGGTAAGAATCCCCCAGTATACCACTCTCCTGCCTCGATTCTGACCACTTAGGCTCTTGCAATCTTGATGGGTTCATACAAATTCTGTTACTTGAGGTGGTTTTTTTTTTTTTTTTTTTTTTTGAGGAAAGTGCCTTTTTTGTTGTTTATGAAACCTTTATTGTTTACCAAAACTCATCCACTATAACTCCACAGTGAACTTCAGGAATGAGAATTCCGGAGCACACATTTTATAGAAACACAAGTAATCCTTTCAGACATCTGAACCTAAATAATCAAAGTATATTCAAATTCATTTATTTGTAATGAAGAGTTTACCTTTGGTAAAGGTGTTAAAATTTGAAATATATTTGAACTTGTACTCAGTATCAGTGGGGCTTTGTTAAACTTCTTTTATATTTTAGTGAAGAGATAACATGCTCCATCAGAAGCAATTTTGATAATTTTAATATATTGAATATTATCCTGCCATTGTCATAT